>CM023490.1:22584741-22620767 GCA_013339685.2 Hyalomma asiaticum
ACATAACGAAAACAGTTCGTGAATCAACGATAGTAGTCGGGGGTAGAACACGATAGAAGTCGGGCGTAAAACAACAAAGCGAGCAACAAGTAAGTTGTCCAATCTACCAAGGACTTAATGAAAAAAACGCCAACAAATGAAAGTAACTTCGTCAAAAGATAAGATAGAATTCGCAGAACTATCAAAATTTATCAGTAAAGCCAGGGAAAGAGATGTAAGAAACTAACATGAGAGAAATAGAGAAAGCAGTAGAAAAAGGCACCAGCATGAAATCGTCAAAATAAACTGCACTTAGGACAAAACAAATGCATGCGCTAAAAGATAAACAAGGTAACGTTATAAACAGTTCAACGAAATAGTAAAAGTAGCAGAAGATTCTACTCTAAACTGTACAGCTCTCAGACAGACCGTACAACCTTGATAGAAAATAGAATCAGAGGAGGACACTTAATTCCATGTATAACCGCTGACGAAGTCAAAAAGCTGTCAAAGGCATGTCCCGCGGTAAAGCAGCTGGTGAAGATGGTATAACAGCCGACTTGATCAACAGACGGAGGAGACATTTTACTTGAAAAACTTGCATCGCTCTTCACGAAATGTGTCAAGACATGTAGTGTACCGCGCAGTTGGAAAATGCTAATATACTCTTAATACAAGAAAGGTGACATAAAGGAGTTAAAGAATTGCAGACCAATTAGCCTACTCCCAGTAATATACAAGCTATTTGCAAGAGTAATTTCTACGAGGATAAGAGAAACACTCGACTTTAACCAACCGAGAGAACATGCTGGTTTTAGGAAAGGTTACTCGACATGGACCACAGCCACGCTGTCAACCTATTAATTGAGAAGTACGCGGAATATAACAAACCTCTTTGTATGGCGTTTATCGACTATGAGAAAACATTTGACTCCATAGAAATACAGACATTCTAGAAGTTCTACGTCAACAAGGGGTACCTGGCGTATACGTGAAAACCATAAACAACATATACAAAGATTGCACAGCCACACTACTCCTACCTGAGAGAAGCAGAGAAATCCCGATCAGGAGAGGTGTGAGACAGGGAGATACGATATCCCCGATGCTATTTACTACATGTTTAGAGAATCTTTAAACGTCTAGACTGGGAAGACAAGGGAATTCGAATAGACGGAGAATACTCAGACGGAGAATATATGAATAAACAAATGAAGAAAGAAAGAAGACTCATACAAGAAAGCAGAAGCTTTAGAAAGCTACGAAGAAAGATGATGAATGTGCGCACCCCTTGGAGTCCCAGCGAGTTCTCTCGAGCATCTCCAAAACCCGAACCGGGCGAAGGTTCGAAATTAGTAGCTGACCAATGGCAAACTAGTTAAGACCACATGGGGCAAAGCGGGCGGCCCCTCGCACTGCTGGACAGCCGCTCTGTCCAGCTGGGAGAGGGGGATTCGGGGACATTCCACGCAAAACATGGCGTCGGCGGGGCGCGCTTCACCTCTGTCCCCCACAAAGTACTCAAACCGCGTTCGCCAGGTGTTGGCGCTGGCTTGCTGCTCCGCTGTTTAGAGTTCATAGGCGGGTAAGTGGCTTTCATTTTTAAAGTGAAAGCTTTACTGGCTAAGTGGAGTGAGTTTCGCCGTGTATCGCCGCTTGGCCTTAAAGTGAGGAGTACATATCGCGCGACTAGGAACGGTACACCGTCGTGCGTATATACGCGCTCGCATGTGTGCCTGTGCGGGCATGCCTGTTTGTGTGTGTGCGTGCCTCTTGACTAGCCGCGCTCCGACGCCTCTGCTGGCCCGACGGCTGCAGCTGCTGTCTTCCGCTACATTGCTAGCAGTATCCTCACCGCTCTCTCCAAGCTCTCTCTGCCACGTTGGTTAGCGGGTTAGCGCTTCAGTTGCTACTGTCCAGCCGTTGTTACACGGTCGCGCGATGGAAGTAGTGAGGGCGGACGCTGGTCCATCTGTGCTAAGGTTGTGTGCACGTTCGACGAGAACGGCAAGCTGCGTCGAACCACCCTTCAGATATGACGGTCGTGGTGTAATGGGGCCTGGTGTTTCATAGGGAGTCGATCGGCTCTACTTACTTTATGGCCAAGATTGAAACGGTGGCAAGTTACTTCACCGACCATAGAACAGTATTAGCTGCCCTAAAATCAAATGCGTTAGTATGCCCAGTGAACAACTACTCAGGGCATACTAACGCGAGAGCTGATACTATAATGCCGGTCGAGCATTTTAGAGATACTTTGCGAGACTGGAAACTGCACGATGCGACAGGGCGGAGACAAGGTACGCATATGCGCCGGATGAAAATGACACTTCAGGCCGTGAAACCATCCTCTAAAGGTTCGACCGAGAACAACGCAACATAATGTAATTACGGTGTTTTACGTGCCGAAGGCACGACAGAATTGAGGCAGGCTATGGTGACTTTGCTGCTTGGAGTTCTTTATGTCTCTTCAATCGAATTACCTGGATGTTAGTGCTTTTCTCCGCTATGTAAATGCGCCGCGACCAGCAATTTTACCCGCATTCTCGAGCTTAGCAGCGCGACACATTACCACATGATAACCATTTTGGTGCACGATAGGACGGCGTGCATGGGCTACGGTCTTATCCACAAAGATATCGCTGCTCTTAACCTCAAAAATTTGCGCTGCTGTTTTCGCTATTGATTGAGATGTTGAGGCTGTCTGGAAGAGATTTATTTACAGAAGTTATTTTGTTTGTTTTTTACAGGTAGGGTGGGGACGGTCCTTAAGGAGCCGTCCTGTACTAAACACTAGCCGGGCTCCCTCTTACGGAAGCCCACTGGAGTTGGCCGCTTCCTGGGCACGCTCGACCAAGGCCCGCTGGGCGGTCAGAGCAGCTGAGCATGGTTGCCTCCCAGTCCTCTCTGGAAGGGTTGAGTAGAAACGGTAGGTTGACTTTCTTTTGTGCACGTCCACACCATGTGAAAAGTGTCAGATGACTTTTACTCAGAGTGCAGGCATTTTCCTGTGTGAATGGGGTCCAAGTGTTTTAATATTTCTGGACACAACATAGTTTAATTATAAAGGTGAAGGAGGAATCGCTCCTCCGCCTTCGTGTGGCCTTTACTGGGTTTGGGATAGATATTATGGCCCGATCGAAAACACCGGGTTATTTACTTAACGTTGTAGATGTACTGGGTTCGAGGTCCAGATCGGTAGGGGAAGGGAATGGTGCCCGGAGAGATACAGAGCGCGGACAGTGGCATTGGCCGCCTCATTACCCTGGAGGCCCTTGCGAGCCGGAGCCCATACGTCGTACCGTGTGCGGGGGCACCCAGGTAATTACTACTTTCCAGAATTTTATGGCCCAAATACGGAATGTACTCCTCCTTGTTGCATATTGCGCCAGGCTCCCCTCGAGTCGGTATCTTGAGTCCTGATCTGTGGCGGCTAGTGCGATGGCGATCTCCTCCGCATATGTAATGGTGTGTGCACGGAAGGTGAGTCCGTTAACTGCACGGCGTTTTGGTGGACGACCGCGGCCGTGTAAGATCCCCGCTGTGCTGGCCGGAGGCGTCCACATAGAAATAGTCCGTATTTGGGACCATTGTGGCGAGTCAAGGCCTCAGCCCACGCGAGGCGTCGGCCACTATGGTCGTCTTGTGTCATGTTTTTCGGAAGAGGGCGCGTGTGAAGGGTGTTATCTCCAGACTTCCGGCATCCGCACGCGCTCTTCCGTATGTATTGATAATTAATGTGTAATCGGGCAAGGAGGCGGCGACCCGACGCCGTCTTAGAGAGTCTATAGTGCATTCGTTCGTTTGAGTGTGCCTCTCGCAGCTCCTTGAAGGAGTTCACTATACCCAGGCACAGGAGGCGCTGGCAGGAGGTGCTGACCGGTAGGTCCGTGGCGAGCTTGTGAATTCTGCGGAGAAGGGCTTCGAGTTCATTCTCGTCGAACTTGCGCAGGTGGTGGTGTGGAGCCGAGTACAGGACTCGGCTGGTTGCGAATGCATGGGCACGCCCACGGAGGCAAATGTAAAGAAGCAGTAGTAATTGCTTCTTTATTATTCGAAACGAATGCCTAGAGCAAGGCCCTGTGGAGCATATCCAATGATCATCGCTGAATGTGTGCCCAGGAAGCTTACGTGAAGCAGCAAATTAAATGCTTTGCAACAAACCGAGATGAGAATTCTTATGTGATGGCACACGCATGAGCCGAAAAGTAAGTATCACATGTGTCGCGCGTGGTGACACATTCCTTTCCTGAAAGACTGACCGACAAAATTCTCCAAGCCAATGTCACATACAGAAATTCAGAAACAAGGATAGTAAACTATGTAAAAGCGTGGGAGATGTACTTCATATCTTCATTATGGTAGTGATGTGCGCCTTAGAAGTACGCGCCTGTGAGCCGCCGTTGTATTCGCAAGTATTCTATGCATGTACTTGGAGAGCATACAAGCCTTATTACGCCATTGCGAGGGTCCGTTCGTTTGATTTTTATATTTAATTCCAGAAAAATACCCGGAGAAAGACAGAACGCCTGAGCGGCACACGACACCCGGCAATGAGGGAAGGCGTGCGTTTCTTGAGTTTTGTATTGCTCATTGTCGTAATTATCTGGCGTAAGCTGCTGACACCAGAACCTCGGCGAGCAGCGTATCGTTCACGAGTAAAAACATGTAAAAGGACAGAGGACTTCAAACACAATGAAGGAAATAAGGCTGTTTGCATTATTATACATCGGATTCGCAACGGTCTTGAGGCGCTCGAAAAGCAAGCGCTCGTAGCAAAGGAAAGGAATTGCCGAACGGCCGCCAAACAGTCCATGACGGGCCAAAATCCGACTGAGAAAAAAAAAAGGGGGGGGGGGGGGGGTTAAACAGATGATGACACATGGTTAGAGTGCTCGGGTCTCCAGCAGCTCTCCTGCACGATGTGTCCCTGAACTGTGACGCCCTAGCAATAGCAACTGTCAAATTGACGGAGACACGCTTTCTCATTGACGGCGGTGCGATGCAGCGGGCCGCACCATGTGTATTCCACACGTAGCTGCCGTGACACTACACTGCGCACATTGCCTGGAATTTCGCCTAGTGCACTGGTAGTTCTGTAGAGTTGTATTGTTGTTGTTTTGTGGTGTTTTACGTCCCAAAACCAGTTCTGATTATGAGAGACGCCGTAGTGGAGGGCTCCGGAAATTTCGACCACCTGGGGTTCTTCAACGTGCACTTACATCGCACAGCACACGGGCCTCAACATTTCGCCTCCATCGAAATGCAGCCGCCGCGGCCGGGATTCGATCCCGCGACCCTCGGATCAGCAGCCGAGTACCTTAGCCACTAGACCACCGTGGCGGGGCTCTGTAGAGTTGTAGATCATCTGGCAAATTCTATGTGGCTCCGAAAGCGGTCTTTACTGTTCTGGGGCAGAGTTTGGCAGATTTGTGTATAGTGTATATGTATACTTCCTTCAGGTGCAATATTTTCAATTGATGGGCTGTATAAGAGTAATTGCTTTCTGATTGACTTCTGGGGTTTACGTCCCAAAACCACCATTGATTATGAGAACGCCGTAGGGGAGAGCTCCAGAAATTTCAAGCACCTGGGGTTCTTTAACGTGCACTGATATCGCACTCAACCTAGAGAGTCTCCTCAACCTAAAGACTCAACCTGGAGACTCAACCTAGAGAGTCTCTAACCACCCCTGCTCATGGACTCTGCAGGGGGCACTCAACGAACAAAGTGATTCGCTTTCCCTGACCGACGTGATGAGCACCGAAGGGTCAGCCACCGGAATCGCCGTGGCTACTGGCGGCTCACACACTCGTTGCCAGCACTCTACGAAGGTGGCATTCTCGACAACCAAGCAATATTAAGGCTGGCGGGCCCTAGCTGCGACATGGTGGGGCCATGTGACCTCGGCAGACTCGCCGCTAGTGTCCACCTGCACCTAAGATATTAAGGAACACCGGTGTTAGAAGGAAGGCGACATATATAAACCCATAGCTTTCTTTGTGCAAGGAGCTTCGCTTAATTTAAGTTGTGGATGGTTAGATAACTGTGTAGCCTAGTCACTGACACATTGTCGAGAACCTATTCCAGGGACCCTTGAAGTGACATCACAATCTAAGTATAATTTTGCTCGTATTAAGCGTTAAGGCAGTGTCCTTAGGAGAGAAAGGTGAATACTATGTTGATATAGTTTTTATCTCTAGTTAATAAATGAACGTCGATGTCGATTAAAGTAGATAGAGTAAGCGTCGACAATAGGCAACTCCACGCTTTAAAGGACTGCTATAGTTATGCCAATAAAATGGCATATCTGTCCTTACTTATACAAGCAAGCTTTGCGTAGTATCAGTACTCGTGCGCCTTCGTTTATTGCTAAAATTTCAAGTTTATTTTGGCTTCATGGATACAAAGTATGTGCAAACACTCCACAGCCCCTAAAGAGAAGGCTTTAGTAGTGGGGCCATTAACAACTATTTGACAGAAAGCTCAATTAAAATATTTGCCTCTTACAGACTAGTAACAAAGTATAAGCATCGTTTGAAAACCATGCGCCAACTTGTGTTGAAGCACTCAAATTCTCGGTAAAATGTCGTCGTCAACTGCGCCCTGGCACATGAGGTCTGGGCAGCACGCCGGGTACTGCTCACTTTTTCCTGGTATTTTTTTGCAGCGTTTATCTTCCACCTTAACCATGGGACACCTGAAAGGAAATTTATGAAAGAGACATTAATGCGAATTAATTAGATCTCTGTATTTCAAGCGCTCGTTGTGAGGTACAAAAACATTTCGAGCCAGTTCCCCGCCTGCGAAACCTCAGTCAAAAACGGAGCTGGCAAAAAGCGCATCTTTCTTACCCTTTGCTATACTATACAGCCGATGGCTATGCTATGGTTTACCATCTCACCTCCTGCTTTTAGGGGCGAAGCTCCTTATGCCGTGGGTCATTCCATCCTTCGTTGTCCCTTGTAGCCACCTCGCGCCGCCGGGAGGCTCGCGCTCGCCCTCGGCGCGTGCCTCCCGGCGCGCGAGCTCTCTCTTCAATCTGCTGTCTTGTGAGAGAGAGAGACAGAGAGAGAGAGAGAGAGAGAGAGAGAGCGAAAGGCACGCGTTGACTATGGAAACGCTCTTTCTTCGGTGAACGCTCTACCAGCTCGCAAAGAAGGAGAACGCGCCCTCACCCGCGAGAGACAACGTTGGCGCAGGCAGCGTCTTCTAGCGAGTTTCTTGATTGAAAATACCGACTGCTTGCGATGGAGAACCGTTCAACGGCCACCCATATATATATATATATATATATATATATATATATATATATATATATATATATATATATATATATATATATATATATATATGTAGGCACTGGATCTTGACTTGCAATGTAGTGCCGATGGGCGATTTCAATTGTGCGTAGTTGAACCATAAGGATTCGTAGCGTGCGCGTTAACTAAATTAATCCAGAACTCGGCACGATCTATGATGAACCTCCGGAGCTTCGCCCACTCATCATCATTCACTCCGTGGATATGCGTGGATTTTTTTCTCCTGACGTTTACGTCGCGCCTCCTCACCCTCACTCCTCTTTCGACCACCTTGCTATGCACTACTATGCCTGTCAATGCTATGCAAAGCGATCCTCGGCGCATAGCACACTCAGTGGCATAAACTATACCATTGTTTACCCACTCGCCTATGCCATAATTTACTCATTCGCCTCTCTCTTCACGTTCTCATCTCTCTCACTTCCCTTTCCTAGGAACTTGCTATGCTATGCTATTCATGACTATACTACGTTAGGAGCGGCTTGGCACATACCCAAGCAGTTTTGCCGCTTGATCATGACCCTAACCCATAAAATTTTACCAAGCACAAACAGCTTCGCTGCTAAAAGAAAAGCGTCCCGCGGCTATAGGCATGCGATTCATTCCCTAGGTTGTCAGCCGGCCTCAGCAAAAGAGGAGCGTTTCGTGGTTGGATGCGCGCGCCTGTCTGGACATTTTTCGCTGTGCTGGCCTGCTTTGTTACTGCGAGAACCGACCTGCAATTTTCAAGTCGGAAACGGGCGTATAAAAGCTCTAGCCGTATAACGCCAATTGGCGCCAGCCTAAGAGCAATGCCTCAGGGCACGCTTTGGAATTTCGAAATAAAAAATTAAGAAAAAGCTCTTGTGCTTGCGCGACTGAGCCTTGACCTCAGAAGTGTGCCACGAACGGCTACGCAACAGCGTCCTTACCACGGTGGCGCAAGCCTTCTCCGATATTTATTGAAGAGGTTAAAAAAAAAAGAACTGGAGCTGAAGCTCTTCCAACATCCAACCGCAGTCACTTGAATGCTGCTGGTAGAGGACGTCAGATGAAATTGCGCGCTTCGGTACGTGTTTATGTTATATTAAAGACGATAGTCTTTCTTGTGATACTTGAACGCAGAAAAACTTTAGTCTGTCTTTCTGTTTGTCTGTCTGTCACACGATTCAGCCACCCGGCCTAAGTTTAAGCACTTGCCTAACGCCCAGCCATCTTGAACTGTTAGCTGCGTTCATACTTGTGAACATTCCCGATCAAAAACAAATATTACGCATATCTGAGGCGCAACATCAATACGTAAGCATTAGGTGGTGTGTTCCTCTACTAGAAAATACATAGATACGTAATTCCAAAGACCCCAGTGTTTGTTAGGCTGCGCTAAAAATGCGACGCTATGCGCGAAAAAGGCCTCTGCCGACGATATGTTGATGCCACTTGGCAGTTGCCCAGGGATTCTGCACAAGCTCTTGTTTCCCGATGGCGTTGCCAGATGGCGTCCATATCTCACGCAGCCTAGTACGGCCGGCAGAAGACTATCGTCTTTTGACGACATTTGCAGCGGAGCACGCAGATACGCGGACATTCTTTCTTTTTTATTTGACTCGATCACTACACGGAAACGTGCATATTCACTGCTGAGCGCTATCTGCAAGCACACAGTCCGCTCCAAGAGTTTAGGAAGAACATGTCGACCAATGCAGGCGTGTGGAATTGGGCCGTGTTAAAAAAGTAGTTGTCCCTTCTCAAATCAAGCGGGGAAATCTAGGGACTTTACCGTAGGTATGAATGCATGTTTGTCGTGGGAGTGTATGTGCACTGGCGGTTCCCCGTGCCCGTACATATCCTGATCGCGCACGGATGCGGCGCGTATTTCATTGGACACACACGGTTATAGCGATGCCGCTTTCGTTCCTGCAGGCAGCGCATTTATGGATCAGTGCAGTACAAAGCTGCGGCGTGATGGGGGTTGTCGCCAATTAAATGCCAGCAGCGCGCGTTACAGCGACGCTACATCAGGCGCAATGCCGAGCAGATGGTTCAAGATGCTCATCGCGGTAGATTCTGCGCGATAAGTCGTTGTACCATTTTTGTCCGTTTTCATGAGCATTTAAGTTTATTTTTCCATCAATGTAATGGCATGCCTAGGATGATTTCAGGCAGACTTCGGGCATGTGAAGCGTGCTTTTCTGTCGGAACGTTTTATGCAAAAGACGTTTGGAAGTGACCTTTGCCTCGGCTACATTCTTTTACACTGTTGCTTAATTTACTAGCCACAGGCAGTCCAAGTGCACGTTTTAGAGGGCCAAACTCTCCGTTACCAATAAACCGCAGGAAGTTATTTTGTTAAAGAACGAGAAAAATGCGTAGTCTTCAAGGCAAGTCGAAGCTGGGAGTAAAAATACTTTCTTAAGTAGAAGATCTCGTGTAATTGAAGTTTGCTTTTTATGGGTTTAAATAGACTAGTGGATGGATGTGGGCAGCTACAACTTTTGAGTGGTGCTGAGAATTCCAAGGAGTGAATGATCCAAGGAGTGAATGATTACGATTGCATACAAATCATGCACAGAAGAGCGAGTGTTGTTGATGAGAGCGCAGGCTTCGCCTGGAATTTAGCGAAAACTACGTAGACACAAGCAAAGCATGTAAATACGAACTCACTTGGTCACTTTGTAGCTTTTCCATTTGCACGTTACTTCCTCACACAATCGCGGCCCCAATCGCCAGGTCTGGCCGCTTGGTACTGTTATGTTTTTGTAATGGCAGTCCTCTGTAATAAAATTTCCTCGCAATTTATTTTCTGCATTAACTGAAGTGCGTGAAGAGCTCGCTAAAGAGTGCTACAAATTTGCACACTAAATTTGAAGAGATGCCGTGATTGCGTTGTTTTCGACGACACAATTTTCAGTAATGTGCAACTTTCGCACTAGAAAGCACATAACTGCCCATCAGACGATGCACACACAAACTCAAAGAAAAAAATCATATGCACAACGATGCTCTGGCTCCTAGGTGTGGGGAGGAGGAAAAACTGCGTTATGCAGGCACGTTAACGGCAGTTCTGGGTAGAGCCCTCAGTCTAGGGCAGACTGGTGGGCAGCACCCTAAAGAAACCTCTGCCCGCATTATATATATATATATATATATATATATATATTGTTACGGATGGGACGATGGACTTATTTACAAAGTGAACGGTGAGAGCAGATGAGCATAGACATAGACATGGGCGATCAGAAGCGGCCGATCCCTCAAAGAACCTCGCGCGCTACCTTCTTTGTCGTCCTTCACGCTCCTCCAGCGCTGCGTTACATTTTCCTCTGGTGCAGACGAAGCTCGCCGAGCGAGTCATAGTATGCGTCGTCCATCGCACGGATTCAGTCTCGCGCGACGTGCACAGCTTGCGTCTTGCATGAACAGGGGTTGTTAGCCGTGACCTTGGCGACGACATAGGTCACATCACTCAAGCAGTTCAGTATAACAAATGGGCCTGAATATTTGGAGAGAAGCTTTTGGCATAGCCCCTTTCTTCGAACTGGTGTCCACAGCCAGACAAAACCGCCTTTGGCTAAACTAAGCGGACGGTGTCTTGCGTCGTAACGGACCTTGGCATGGCCATTTGACCAGAGGGTTCGGAGCCGAGCAAGTCGACGCGCTTCCTCGGCACGACACAAAGTCTGCGCGACACTAATATCTTCGTTAGTCGAGAATGGAAGCATGGTGTCGAGGAAGCTCTGGGGATGACGAGCGTAGAGCAGAAAGAATGGAGCATACCCCGTGACTTCATGTTTAGCAGTGTTAAAAGCGTACGTAATGAAAGGTAGTACAGCATCCGAGTTCTTATGGTCAGCTGAGACGTACATGGAGATCATGTTAATAATAGTGCGATTGGTGCGCTCCGTTAGACCTTTCGTTTGCGGATGGTAAGGCGTGGAATGCCGATATTGAGATCCGCAGAGCCGCAGTAATTCTTCTACAACGTCAGCCGTGAACTGCGGACCGCGATCATTTATCACCACACAGGAGGCACCGTGGCAGAGGATAATCGAATGCAGCAGAAATGACGACACATCAGAAGCTGTGGCTTAAACAAGTGCCAAGTCTCCGTATAACGCGTCAAATAGTCTACACATACCATTATCCAGCGGCGGCCACTTGAAGATTTAGGGAAAGGGCCGAGTAAATCTATGCCCACTTTTTCAAACGGTGACGTCGGTGGCTTCCCTGGCTGCAGCGTGCCCGCAGGGGAGGTAGTCGGGTGTTTGTGACGCTGGCACACATCGCAATTGGCTACGTACTGCTTGGTCATCTTCCATTGTTGTGGCCAATAGAAGCATTGTCGAATGCGATGAAGCGTCCGAGCAAAGCCGAGGTGTCTGGCCATAATGTCGCCGTGCATGGCCCTGAGAACCGCAAGGCGCAGGCACCCCGGAACGGCTAGAAGCAGCGGAGCTCCGCTTCCAGAGTGATTCTTACGATATAGGAGACCATCGCGAATAAGAAACGGCGCTTGCCGTACAGATCTGTGGGCAGCATCAATAAGGATCACGTTGTTGCTCATTCCTGAGGATGTCAAAATTGGGAAACTCAGAGGAGACAACAGCAAGGTAGTTGTCGAAATCGTCGTCATCGGTGCTGCTATTTTGAGAGGGGATACGAGATAGACCGTCGCCATCTGCGTGACAGCGACCACTCTTGTAGGCCACAGCAAAGTCATACTCTTGAAGCCTTAATGCCCAACGGGCCAATGGGCCAGCTGGGTCGCGCAGGCCAACAAGCCAGCAGAGGGAATGATGGTTTGTAACGATCTTGGAAGGTCGGCCGTACAGATATGGTCTGAACTTGTGGACGGCGAACACAACTGCAAGACATTCCAATTCTGTCACGGTATAGTTGCTCTCAGCCTTTGTCAGGGTGCAACTTGTCCACCAGTGCTAGTTACGTGGTTGGTTTTCAAGGCCCGTTTAAATCGTTTGGGCGGTTGAATCCTGTTACAGAGAGCGAGACAGACTGACAGGCGGAAGGAAATTTTCGCGTTTAGGTAGCCTAAGAAAGCCTATCGCCTTTTAAATATTGTTGTAGCTTAAAAATTTTGTGCGCGATCGGAGTGCTTATCAAGGAATTCTGGTGTTTCATGCGCGAGAAGTAGAATATCATTACGAGGCAACCCTAGTGAGGGATCTCGATTAATCTTGACCATGAGAGGCCCTATGACTTCTAGTTGGATCTAAGTTCGTGGGTGTCTTGGATTCCTTGCCTATTTGAAAGTTGCGGCCTTAACCTGGAATAAAACGAGCCCCCTCGTGCTTAACAGCGCAGTGTCGTAGCCGAAATGCTCATACAGAGTAATGCTTTGCGAATGCTTACGTCGAAAGTCCTGCTAAAAATCCTCGCTGTATCTATTTGAGTCATTGGCTCACGGCTCTTTTGTTGAAGATATACCAACAGCTGCGCGTTGTTTGCATGTAGGAGCTGCATCTCAAGCGTAATGTAAATATACAGTGGACGAAACACGCACTATGTCTTAAAATCTAGTGTACACTGGCGCTAATATTCGAAATCAGGCCTACTGGCCTACTTCTGAGTTAGAATTCCTAGCAGAAGTCATGATTAGCGAGTTTTCGCGAAAGGATTTGTGCCAGTTTTACGAAGCCGTTGCCAAAAGTCAACTTACGGTTCTGAAACAGCCCCGGTGAGACGCCATGTTCTAGGTCGGATTAATAAATTTCAGTACGTTATATGCGCACCACAAGTCTTTCGCACATTGTGCTGTTTACACGTGCGACCTTCACACCTGCCAGCACTGCGAAATGGCATTGTAAATGTGGCGAAGGTTCGTGCCATATAGGTGGAACATTCGAAAGAGGCTTTTATTACGTGAACGCCATTTCGCAGCCATCCTCACGAATGTTCATGGTACCTTGCAAATTTCCCAGTGGTAGCTGACGAATGACGTATTAATGAGTCGCCCGTGTATATTGTGGGGGCATCGTGCTGCCCGTGCAAGTAATAACGCCGGTGTAATGGCTTGCTACGGAATAAACAAATGTGAAATAAAACGTGCCATCAACTACATCTGGCAAGGCGCCGTCTAACCGTCAGCTGACTACATTCACAGCAGTGCAAAGCTATTTTTTGTTAATACATTAAGCAGGGCTAATAGGTATTCACATAAAGGAATCATTGTTTTCTAGCGAAAAAATATAGGATGCTACACAGTGTTTTTTTTTCCTTTCGTTTGTCCTGTACTGTTGCGTGTAGTGACCTGTATTTGTTCGCTAGAAAACAATGGCTCCATTGCATTGCTGCCCCATGACAGTGATCAATATTGCCATAGGTACATCTGTTGTTATGGAATGTTTGAAGCAATTAAAAGTCTTTATTCTTGCAGCCGCGCCAGATTTTCGAGCAGACGAAACTCTTTAGGCCCCGAAGGCCGGCGTTCCCATACTGCCTTGCACTCACCGTTGGGGCCACTCGACAACTTCTGGGAAGGTCCAGTAGAACTTTTTTCAATGTGTATTCTTAATTAAGTGAACGCTTCGTATCACATTGATGTACATAAGCATTTCCTCAGATAGGCCTAAGGTTTTCTTTGCAGTGAGTCATGTTCACGAGTATGGCCCCGTCCGCCAGTTCTAGTATTGTGGTTTGTTTTCACGGCCCGTGTGAATCGGCCGGGTGGTTGAATCGTATGAGAGACAGAGCGACCGACAGACAGACGGACTTAACTTTATCGCGTTTAGGTGGCCTAAGAAAAACTACCGCCCTTAAAAGAAGACTCATGTAAAAGCTGGCAACAACAGAAAGCAAATCTTTCCGCCTCATGACGCCTCTTCTCAAGGCACGCACCGTCGCTGAAGAAAGAAATCGCAAAGCGCGAGGCGGTGCCGCCGGAAGGCAACGCGACGCCCAACGAAAAGCTCCGCAGTCATAAGGTCGAGAAGTAAAAGAACAATGATGAATAATAAGTTATCTTTACGCAGTTACGTTGCCACATTCCTAAATTAAACTTTTATAGGCACAGAGTTGGTCTGGCCCCATCGCCTTTGTGTCCATATAGCGGCGAAGACGAATCTATAGATCATTATTTCTTAAAATGCACTCGGTTATCCTTATTAAGATACAGTGAAAGATTCTCTTCATAGGATTCAGTTGGAATTCTCCGTCTCCAATATTCTGTCTTTGGGAGCATCCTCATTAGGACATTGCCACGGAGATGTATGCTATACTGTTGAAAAATTCATAATTGGTTCAGGCCGGTTCTGTTCATAAATTCGTACTCTTCACCGTTAATTCCATCCTGATTATTTGACCCTGATTGGTATTTCACAGTACTTATGACTTAGCTCTTTCAACTTCTCAAATCTTGGCCAATCCCCCAGGGTGGGTATATGCCAGAATTGAGGACAACAACAGCAAGCACATGTCTTGGCCAATCCCTTGTAGTGTGTGTGTGCCAGAAGAGCTAGGAGGATAAGAGTCATGTCTATAGAGGGTATGTGCCACAACAGCGCTAATAAGAACAAGACAAATCAATGCGGCCATGTTATCGCCATTTTTATGTAGCGGTTATGTACCGCAATAGCTAGCACAAGAGTCCTAGAACACAAAACAAGAACAGTGCCTGCAACAGTTCTTGAAATGCTCCTCAGATAACTCTTTCAAGTTGCGCTGTCACTATGCCCTGTACTCCACGACGACCTGGGAGCACTTTATGCATACTGTTCACAACGTATCCAGCATCCCTATAGAAAATTTTACAGTCATACTTTTCTTTCCTATCCTGGAAAGCTCTGAGACTCTTTGTTCTCATGCATCGCTTGAGAGATAAACAAATGACCTCCGTTCACTTATTATTTCGCTGGTAACATGCACCTTGCAACGAAATTGCCTCAACGTCTGTAACGCCGGTAACTACAGCTGCAACGTAAATTTTGTAGAGGAACGTATCTAAATACCATGAGGCAGCTAGAAGCCGTGTAAAAAATTCCAAGAATAATGGCTATCGGTATTTACGGGGAATCAGCTTGACTGCGACCACAGAAAATTTTAATAACCTGCGACGTTCATTTCCTATCAGTGTGATGCCTAAATTAATCAGTACAAAGCATTTATTGGCACACCGTTAATATTGTTTCAGTAGTTGAAAATATGTACACTACATGACATATCTCAAAGCAAAATCCTCTCGACAAGCTTTCAGAAGCACTCACCATCACCGGGACGCGGAGCTACTTGCGGAGCAGCTCTTTCATCCAGCCGAATATCTGCTTGAAGAAACATTTCGGAACAGTTATTACAGTGAAGAAAAGGAAGAATGAGTTCAAAATTACGTCATTTTACACGCACTTGCCTAAATAAGGAGTTAATTTTGACGTCTCGAGTGAGGGGAACAGCGAAGCTACTGCTGTGACAAAGCTGGCTAAATAAATATATTCAAACGCAGTATATTCAAACCTAGAAAGGCAAAGCGAAAAAAGCTCTTCTTTACGTATCGATAAATCCCGTTTTCACATTACGAAGGACACAACTCTGGCGCGGAAAAGACGCTTGGTAAGATAGAAAGTGCAGAAAAAGACACTACAAGTGGCGACGGCTGCTCAGAAGTTCCCGGACTAATAAGCATGACTTCATAATTATTAACGGCCTGTGCTACGGCATCTATAATTGTTTATGGGTAAAATAAATACAGTGTGCATTATGTTATAATGAACCCAGATACTCAACAAGGCGTATTTGGAACAATTTGAGCGAGCCAAAATGGCGACAATAGAAAAAAGGAACGCGGTTCGTGACGTCGTCTTCCTAATGTTTCGCAATGAATACAAAGTTGAAACTTTGAGCCCGATTTTCTCTTCTAACGTTTAGCATAAAAGGATCAAACAAGGGCAATAGTGTTCCTGAAAAATAATTACTCAGACTTAAACCATTTTGGTGTTTGAATATAGTGTCTCTTTAACAATGTCTCTTTAACAATTCGCACTCGCCGTAATCAAATACTTCAAGATAAGTTTGACTACCTAGGACTCTTGCACACACACGCACTCGTAAGCTTAATCACGCTGTAGTATTTTTCCGTTTCGCGCACCTGTATAAGTGAGGTCATTGTCGCTAGGAATCGATTCCGTCTCCTCGCGCTGAGCATCGTGACACTTGACGTCCCGAGCCACCACGTTCGTTGTAGCGAACAGCCAGTGTCCTGACGGTGGCCGACGTGGTCGTGCTATCGTCGTTACGTGTATCTGCGCTAGGATATCAGGATGCCATCACGATGGCATCACCGAGGCTGCAACTACTGAAAATTTGAATACGATGCGGAAAACAGCGTAGAGGAAAAGACGAATAAATAGGATAGTTTCGCATTTCCGCTTCAAAAGAAAGCTGGAAAAGCCATAATGTTTTTACTGCTAGCTGTCACAGACAACATTCCCATTAGCTCAAGAGGTTAATTTTCGTCCAGTTTTATTTCCTTGAATTTTTACAAAGGCGGCTAAATTCGTGGATTGCCTTAGTGACAGGAGTTTTACGCTATGTGGACTTTTTTGCAACCTCGCAACCTGCGCTCTGCTGCTGCGCTTGATTCTCGGCGATCGATGTTATTTGTACCGCCTGCGCGAAAACTACCCTTCCCTTCTTCTTTTTTTTTTTTTTTTTTTTTGCTATAGCGCTGTCATAGTTTTATTTGCGTGCTCTGTCTAAAAGCAACGAAGATCCCATGGTTTCAGGCTGTGCATGCTTCTGGATGTATCTTTCAGGTTCCAAAATACTCCGATCTCATTTTCAAGAACTGTGCTCGCAATGAGCAACTATACGTGCTCGGCACTTGCAGTGAGGCTCCTCAAATATTGCACAGCGGTCTCTCATGAGACCGCTTCATCAGGTTGCGCCGAGACGGCGCTGCATGCTCCGTTGCAATCATCGTACTTCTATTGTTTAGATAGGCGCGCACACTCTGACGGAACATTAATATATGTACCTCACTTTTCGCGCAGAACCCACCAGCGCCAACAACCAGCACTCGTTGCGCTTTACAGCCAGACCTAGCTGTTTGAGGGAGGTGGGGCATCGCTTTATGTAAGCAGCTGTACAGTGATAATATCCCAGACAATGCTTTACTTGTGAGCTCATGACCGGCGACCGTGTTTATTAAGTACGTCTCAGTACATGCATTGCGCAAACGGAGAATCTCACGTGTAGACAGAAAGCATGAACCTGAATTAGCGCTGAAAAGCCTAAAGCTACCTATGTAGAGCACTTAAGCTCGCATTTAACGCGGTTGAGACAACGCACAGTCGGCGAGAGGAAAACAGTCGCGACCTGCACTACTGCCACAAATTGTTGTGTAACATATTCAACAAAAACAGCTCGAATAACCCTGCTTTGATAAACAACTATAGACCACTAGAAATAACGTCGTTGGTTTGCGAATCAACAATGAAATCACCTTTATACTCTTCGACATACAGCACTTGCATCGACGTTTTCGGCAGCTATTCAAAATATTCGCTTCGTAATGATTCAGTGGTAAGGCATCCCCTTTATGACGTACAAAAAGCACAAACAAACCAGTACGTCTATAAGTCTGTAATCAACTATGCATGACTTTACGTTATTTAGGAGTAGATACAAACGAGTTGTTATAGCTGACGAAAGACACTTCCTTAATGGTGCTCGACAGGCTGGAATTGAGGCCGTTATGGTTCTTGGACCCTGGCCATATGCTTCGATGGCTCAGAAGGCGAGACGAAGGCGTTGCTGACGTGCCTGAAGTCGACAGGTCTCTGCGACCGCCTCTAGAGACTGTACTAGTGCAAGTGTGCGCGTGATTGGGCTCTTCTGTCTCTCTCTTCCTCTATTTCTCATTCTACTTCACTCCTTTATCCCTTTCTCCGGTGCAGGGTAGCTTGTCTGTAATTAAGGTCCTTAGGGAAGACATTAAATAGAAAGTACCACTAAACAATCGCCGCTGCTGCCCCCTAAACGACACGTGCGACCGCGTTTCATAGAGAAACCACACTCTACGCAGTTTCTATTATGACATTTGCTTTACGAAGCAGATTTGATATACGAAGGTGTAATTAGTAACATTAGGACGCGTATGGCTTTTTATGGCATTGTAACACATAATAAAGGAGCGCAATGCTACAAATTGCTCGCTTCGGCGTCGACGCTTGTTCAAACCCAACTTGGACTTCAGTGCTAGTGTCACTTCATGTTCAAGGGGCAACTCCGGCGGTTTTTTCACCATGTTCTGATATTGATGTTTTCCAATGGTACTGATAGTCCTGTATCAGCTGGGGCGGGTCAGTTTGCTCAGAAACGCACAAATAATATTAAATAACCGACTGAAAGGCGTGTTCAAACCAAAATCGGAACGGGTAGACGCTTATTGCAGCGTATGCGATGACGTCACAGCCTTCCCGCTGTCAGAAATATGGAGTTGGTGCCAGAAAAATCGCAGTGGCGAGGTCATCCGACGGTGTATTGAGTTATACTGGCTTTTATGAACTTGACAGCGACGATTTGAACGCTGAAGTATGGCCGTTTTGCTTTTGACAGGCCGCTGGCTCGGGTAGGCAGCGTTGAAGGTGACGACGTAAAAAACACAGGGTGGCCCTCGTGGGAATCCGCTAAAGGTTTTAAAAATTTCTTTCCAGGAAAACTAAATAACCTACAACCACCTGGCTTAGCGTATATTATTACAGTACCGAGGAGAATATATAATGAAAATTTCATTCATATCCGTGGAAGCTGAAAAATCGCCGGAGTTGCCCTTTAATGAGCAGAATTCACAAAGTATTCCCTTCGATGATAGCACGATCGCGTGGCAGCTGTGTTCCAGTCTTTGGTTCAAAATAGGAACAACAGACTTCCTCTGTCGTAAAGCATTCTACGCACAGTGCTCTGATATTGTTGCGCAAATAAAGATCACAGGGTTTCCCTGTTGGGACGATATAACTTATTTTTTGGTGACGTGGACTATCGCTTGATGAGGAGCGTTCCGCACATATCGTCGGCCATGCGAGGATAGCAAGTACGTCGCATTGCACACTGTCGGAAATTCCGAGAGGTGCGCTCTCTGGAAATTCACTTTTTGTTCCTTGCATGAAAGTTGCCGGATTCAATCGATCTGCATAAGCTAGAAGCAATTCAGGCAAAAGCGGTCGCTTTTCCACAGAGGCGTAATGCCAAAAACATCTGTCTACCTAGATTAGGGCCGCATCAAAAATCCCCGGATGGTCAATATTATTCCGGAGCATTTGACTACGGGGTCTGTCGCATAATCATAGCTAGTTTCGGCATGTAATAACCGATCAATAATTATGAATAGTCCCCTGCACATGTATGCGCAGAAGTACTGTATTCAATGCAGATAATGTATATTATAAGCACTGAAAAACGATCAAATAGGCATTTTTATAACATACCCTGTGCAGTGAAAAATGAAATGAACATCATGTATATATCCTAATGTTACACAGATACGTGTAGGTAGTCTTATTCCTCAATTAGTAGCGTGTGTTATTACAAAACATAAATTGGGCTAGACGCTGTGCACTGGGCAAATCACGCACACTACCTTTGTCTTATGCTTCCGCTTCCACACGCAACACGTGCGCCCACCACCCGCAGTTCTGCCAGCATACTGTAGCGAAACGTCGGGGCCGTTTAATTTAAGCGCATCCGAAGGCCGGGAAGACGAAGAGGGGTGGGAGTCACTCCGCACAGGCAAGCGATGAGGAGTCGACACGATGAATTGGGAGAGCACTCACTGGGAGGTTTATTTATCTAAGACAACTTGAAGTTACAAAATACACTGGGCAGCGATTACAAAACATAGAAAATGATGTCATATGCCGTCGGCTTGCCGGACTAGTCTCCGTTGTTATGATGCGTAGTGCTCCCCGAGTCCGCGCTTAAACAGAACTTTGCGGCATCCACAGGAACGCGGACATCTCGGAGAACCACTGTTTTCAATCAAACATTGTCAGCACAAACGGCTTATACGGAACAATCAGGTAAGCCGAAGGCAACCATTCTCCACGCGAGTTTGCTTCTTCGCCTGAATCCTGCCTCGTTACAAAACTAACGGAGTTCCTGTAACAAACATATTCCAGAAGGCGGCCGCGACACGCTGACATGTTCTCTGTTTTCTGTGTCCGGTCGTTCCGGAGCCCCCAGCGGCGTTGCTGTTGTGGGGTTTAACGTCCCAAAACCAGTTCTGATTATGAGAGACGCCGTAGGTGAGGTCTCCGGGAATTTCGACCACCTGGGGTTCTTTAACGTGCACTGACATCGCACAGCACACAGGGCCTCAACATTTCGCGTCCATCGAAATGCAGTCGCCGCAGCCCGGATTCGATCCCGCGACCTTCGGATCATCAGCCGAGTACCATAGCCACTAGACCACCGTGGCGGGGTCCCCAGCGGCGTGCCTGCTTGTTTCGGGCATGGGCCGTAAAGGGACTGAACGGATACAGCTTCCTCTCCAGCAGTAGTCGAAAAAGAAAAAAAAAACGTTCTATTCGACCCTACCTTCGTGACAGTATAGTAGTGAGCTGAAAGCATGAGCGCAAGATAAGACAGAAGTGCACGTGGGAAAGCCGCATATTGGACACTGCATGGAAGTGCACGCGCACTTTTGTGGCCTAGGTGATGCTAGTTTGATGATCACAGTTTCCAATGGTAGTGATAGTTTCGTGGTGATCAAGGACGTACAACCGTCAGCCTAAACGGCTTGATTACAAAAAGCGAAACAACGCTTTCAGCTTTTCTTTTTTGGTAAGGACTGTCTCGGCCGTTGTGCCGAGACTTTTCGGTTTGATGAAGGTCTGCAGTGTAGTCTGTCTTAATCGGCGTTTTTTTCTTTTTTCCTGGGCGCACTGAAACGGGATACTCATAAAAAAAAAAGGGACAGTCACTGCGTCGCAGCCACAGTTCTCACATGTAGCATTGTTTACCATTATGTTCATTGGGGATAACCCCCAAATAACATAATTTAATGTGGCCAGCCAATCCCATTCCGGGTCGGTTTTACATGCTCCCAATGATACACAAAACGGGCAACCTAGGACGCCCAAGCGTATCCGGCATTGGTACGATAACGGAACCTATATCAGGCTACATAGGCAAACTAATAAGACATATTCCTACAATACTAGACTCATATGTCAAAGACACGACCCACTTCCTCGGAGAGATTTCAAACATATATGTGCCGGAAGGCTCATACCTGGTAACTCGTATCCTCCCTTTACACAAATATCCCACATGATCACGGAATAGCCGCTCTAATGAGCATGTACGCGCTTCACAGACAACCAGATACTCCTGACGACCACGCGATTGCAAGTTTAGCTAGACTAGTCTTGGAACTCAATTCGTTTGAATTCAACGATGACTACTTTAGACAAATTAGCGGAACAGCTATGGGCACCAAGATGGCACCTAGTTATGCAAATATATTTATGGGGCAACTGGAATCAAATTTTCTCTCTCGATCTCCCCTAAAACCACTTTTGTACAAGGGGTATATAGATGATATCTTCTTTGTCTGTACGCACAGCGAAGATGAACTGATAAAATTTATAACCTCAACTGCGTACACCCGAATACTAAGTTTACCCATTCCTACTCTAGCACAAACATAAAATTCCTGCACGTAACTGTGAAAATTGAAAACGGCCGACTATCAACAAAACTGTATCGGAAACCTACCGATCGACAACAATATCTTCACTACGACAGCGACCACCCACGCCATTGTAAGAACAACATTCCATACAGCCAAGCACACCATTTCAAACGAATCTGCTGAAAAGATGAAGATTTTGACTCGACCGCCCTAAGTCTAAAAACTGTCGTTCACAAACAAAAATATCCACCACGTGTTATCGACGACGCCATCCAGAGGGCCAAAACACTGAAGCGACAAGACCTCATTTCGAACCGTCCCGCACAACGCGACTCTCAACGTACAAACCTGTGCTTAACGTACAGCGCGAATTTCCGCAATGTAAACAAAATCCCAAGGCGGCACTACAACATTATAGCGAGCGACTTAAGCGTGCATTTCCATCCGCCCCTTGCGTTACCTACAGACGATCACGTAACCTCAGGGACACGCTTGTGCACTCGCGATTAAATACATCACGGCCACACAACGGATGCAGGCCATGCCTGAAACCAAGGTGTCTTGTCTGTAAAGCAATGCAGCAGGCAAGTACTGCCCACAGCTCCCAATCACAGTACTCTGTGAAAATTCGCGGTAATTTAACATACGATTCATCAAATGTTATCTATCTGCTGGATTGCAGTGTATGTAGAATGCAGTACATAGGTCAAACAGAAACCTCATTCAGGCTCCGCTTCAACAACCACAAAGCCCATGCCAAATCTATTCCAAGTCTACCTCCCTCGAAACATCTAAAGCTCCAAAATCATTCATTCGATAAACTAACAGTGACACTATTAGAAACGGGCTTCAAGTCAAAGCGAGAACGTGAGCAACGAGAATCATATCTAATATACCGGTTCAAAACGATCGATAAAGGTATAAATGAGAACCCGGGAACCATCGTAATAATAAAATCATTGGCAAGCGTTTAACCTGTGGTACCGTATGTACAGCGGGAACCGGACCATTGAAATATGACGTGTTTTTCAAAGCGAATCATGTAAACCTGTCTGATGATTTTTCTCTTTTTTTTACTTCCTGACTATTCATCTTTTACATGCCTTATTCTAATTATTTCTCTGAAGCTTTCCTGTTCTTTTTTTTTCTTTTCTCCTGGATGTGGCCAAATGCGCAGCCAGGTCAATGCATGTTTTTGCCCGTCCGGGCGCAGACTTCTAGACGCCATCGTCACTGACGTCACTACAATTGTACTCACCCACCCCCACCCGTTTTCTTCCTTCCTTCCTTTTTTCTGTTTTTTTTTCTTGACATTGACACTTGAGGGGGGCCTGAAGTGTACGCTTGACTATTGGGTCCAGCCACGAAAACCACTTCGTAAAGAGGGGAGGGAATAAAAGGGGGCAGAGGGGGAAGAAAAAAAAGAATAATAATAATAAAAATGGGGGGGGGGTGACATGATGCCCGCATATGACGCACGTCGTCTGCTTTTCTTCCACTATGTGCTCCGTTTCTTTCAGGTTCTCTATCTTTCCTGTCTTCTTTCTTTTCTTATTCTCTCTAGTCTTTTCTTTTTTCATGTTTTTCTTCCTTACACTTTCTTTTATGAAAATCTCTCTCAGATAGGTATAAATAGAAGCGGCAATACAACCATAGGCATTCCTGATGAAGGCCGGTCTCTGGCTGCAACGGTGAATAAACGCTTTCCGCATTTTTGTTGTCAATTTTTTGTTGCATTTTTGTTGCCAATATATATATAGCGAGAGAGATAGAGAGGTGCGTGTGTAGGTGTAGGCATCAAAGAATGCAGGATTTTGCGGTCCGTGCCATCTCTGTGCTGCTGCGTTTTTTGCTGTTGCGATCCCTAGTTATTTGCGCTCCATCAGCAAAGTGCTCGTCGTCACAGAATAGAACTCGCACTATTCATAAAGCTGTATGACAATCGTAGGTTGTGGTAGCATCAAGACTGTTCTTATCAATTCGTCAAGCGTAAACATGTTTGTTGCAGCGCAGATGACATCTGCTTGCATTCGCTTCAGCGTGAGTTCTGCCCACGCGGAAATGAAAGGATGGAATACAATGGCTTACTAATATATATGCGTCAAGAGAAGGAATGCGTTGCGCGGAGCATGCAAGCAATCTGCTTCCGTTATAAAAATTTTAAGTCCTACACAATTAAAGGTTTGATGCATCTGCAGTCAAGGGGATGAACAAAAGTTATTGCATTGCTGCTGTCGTCGCTATTAGCGGCTTTTGTGGCGGTTGTCGACGACGCTCTTGTTCAACTGTTTGTCCGTTAATTCTGGTGGACCAGGGCGAGCAGGAAACCACGTCGTGTTTTTGTGCCAAATTAGAGCCTGATAATAAATCACCTTATCACACTTGGTGCTTTGCGCTAACATCATCCTGAACGCATACGTTTTCATGACAAGCAACAGGCAGCAATGCAAATTCCGGGTGTTCCCACGTTTTGTGAGCATCAATGTCACGTGAAACAGCCAAAGAGTCAGCGAGACCAATGGCATGTGTATCTTGCCTAACCCACGCTTGTACAGGCCGCCGCGATCGTACAGTGGCTAAGGCGCTCTACTGTACACTCAAAAGGCGCGTGTTCGAGCCCACATAAAGTTCTTTCTTAGAAGATTTAACAGCGAAACTGTTTAAACATGCCAAAACTATGGGATAATTCGCGCAAAACTATGATCAACACGAAATAAGCGTGCGGGAACTTCTATCCAATGCCCAATGTGGGGAATTTGCACGAGCACCTCCTTTTTTTCTTGCACTGATGCCCTCAGCCCACTACTATGGAAAGGAGGGGGCTTCTCATCAGAACCCCTTTCTAAGAGCTTCGCGAAACGGCAGTCGCGCTGAAGGAAACGACCGCTTGCATGCATATCCACCAGTAGGCACAATGTGCAGCTGTTTCACCTAGTCGCGCTGAAGGAAATGCGCTCTCCTTGATGAAGTGCGTGTCCACAACGTACCACAGGCAGCGCTGCCGTGACGATACATGGCAACAGGAAAGCGTAAGCTGCCTTCGGGGAGGAAAAACAAGAAGCTGCGCAACGCCAGAGGTGCCGCGAAGCCGATAAAAAACGAAAGCACCGTCTACGCGCCGATTGATTGGTCCTCACCTGGTAAACCGAGGATAGGAGACGTCGCCTGGCTAACCCGGAATCTCGAGAGCAGGTGGACGAAGCCAAGCGACTAAGAAACTGCCAGGTTGGGCGGCTTCCTTAGCTTAACTTACTTACTAGCCCCAGAACAAGAACTCCCCCGGAAGAGCCCTGCCATGCAACCTAATTGCAGCAATTCTGGGTTGAATAGTTAGGACACAATAACTTAAAAATGACGGGTTTCCTCCTCCATTTAATCTTATTCTGCCCGTACAAGCATGGCTGCAGGTACAAGCATTCCTACCAAGGTGCAAGGTGCACGGACTAGTTTCAACGGGTGCACGCGGTCTATCTACGCGTGTCGGCGCACGTGCCGCGTTTATCGATCATTCAAGTTGATTTCGCGATTGCTTGGTGAGTGTACCTCCTAAGACAATGTCCATCCCAACTGTGACGGCGGTTATATATGAACACAAGCCTGCACCTTTTGGTGAGACTACAGTGTCGTCGCCGAATTTGTATTGCTGACTCAAAGCTGAAGAGTGAACACCGGATGGCAAAATTCGGTAAGTTGCTCGACAGTTCTCCAAAATGGAGCATGACGGCTTTTGTTGCGATGTTAAAGCGCTGGTTCCACCTTTATATATTAATTATGTGTGCCGTGCGGTGCGTAGGCTCTTTATTTCCGAATTCCCTTAATAGCGATGCAGCACTATCCCAAAGCAATTTGACTTCATATAGTTAATCCCGTGCTTGTATCAAACGCTCATTGTGTGGCGACTTACAGTTCTTGTAATTTTTTTTTTGCCCGTATTTTTAAGAGTAACGTGATACCAAACACGCGCTCTTTGGTGTAGGACACGTGTGGCAGTTCGGCACGCGATGGAATTTTTAAGATAGCCTTGAAAAAATGTTGCTCCTCTAATATCTGTTCATAATGCACCTTGCACCTATCATTTAAGGAAATTTTTTATGCCTAAGGACCCCATCCTTGGTGTATGTCGTATTAGCCCACGTCAACATGTTTTCACGTCTACGTGCCAAAAATATGAGGTTTCTAATAACACAAAATGTACCCATTTCAACTAATCTGCCGCTTTTAAAGTTGTTTTGCAACAGAACCTTTACTCATGTTTTCCTTTTTCTCTGGGGTATCTAAAGCGACACGAAGCCAAGATATGGTGCTTGAATATTGAACATAGATTCATTATTTAGTTAAAAGGACATCTTTTTTCGCTATTTTCTAAACTAATGTCCGATTATGAGTTCTGACATTTCTTGAATTTCTGCGTTTGTTCATAAGTCGCACTAACTCTCCACAAGTTGCATAGAATGCTAGTATTGTGCTGATGTGCTCTAAAGCTGTACTAACGTTTCAAACCTTTCCTCGCAGGTCAACCCTTGCCGGAGCATTTCCACTACGACGGTGCAACACGTGAGTAGCATATTATCAAAGCAGAGTCTAGAAAATAAACGAAATAGTGCTTTTCTCTATAGACCTCTCCTGTAGTCTTATTTGTTTGTTTAAAACGAATTAATAGAAAAGACAGGGGATCCAGTTAGCCCCACTTAATATTGTGTTAATGGAGCTTTCACGTATGCGTGAAAGGCCCATCTACACAAACTACTGTTGGTCCACTTGATAGTGCAATGGAGCGGTTGTTAAGCCCTTCGAAAGTGTGAAAACACAAAAATAAAAATTTTGCAACCCTAACGGTGCGGTACACGTGGGGTAAAATACTAGACACACATTAATTGCTGTGAACGGTCGCACACGAAGTTTGCAGATGTCGGCCCCGCCGACAACACGCCAAGAAAGCCTGAATGCCGCTAACATCGGCCAATGCAACCTAGCCAAAATCGGCCCGTACTGGCTGGCCAAATCCGACCCATTCTGGCTGGCCAAATTTCGCCCACGCTTGCTGGCGAAATTCTACCCACGCTGGCTGGCCAAGTTCGACCCATGGTGGCTTCGCCACAGTGAGCCATTCTGGCTGGCCATCATCGGGCAGATGTGGGTGAAAGTAGTGCGAGCGCGATTTGCCGACTTAGGCCCGATATGGCTGCCGGCTTTGGCCGACTTGACGCCTACATCAGTGCTATGTCGGCGTGCTGCCTGGGTCGTGGCCTCCCGATTGTGGGCTAACGAGGTACAGACGAGGTATCTTAGAAACCAGTGTAGATGGAACGGGACACTTTCCGTCAGTGAATCTCATTTCCCCCGTTCCTTCCCATAATTTCAAGCAGTTTATCTCTCCAGGGTATTCGCTCACCTCGTGAACTAATAATCTGCACAATGTGTCAGCATATGTGCGCAACGAACCAGCTCGATGAGAGATATCACAATCTAATTGTTGTAGGTGGTTCCCACCTAGACCATTCCGTCCCACATAGCAATAGGCCATTTGGTTGTGCCATGTTGAGGTGATGCGTCAAATCTTGATGGTCATAAAATAGTGTAAGTTTCGCTCATTGCAGGGAAGTTCGGAAATACCCCACCTCTGTTAGAGTAGCCAGAGCTTCGTTTTTTGTGGTAGTATAATTCACTTCCGGAGTCTTCAAGGTGTAACTGTAGTAACAAACATACGTGGCGCTTCTGATGGTCAGGTTCCGAGTGGTTCTCTTAAAGAACTGCACCTGTTGCATAGTGAAACCATCGGTATTCCACTCAAATGGCAAAAAAAGCAGGCTATGCGAAGAATAGGATCTGATGATATCAGGTGCACTAGTTTGTTATAAGCTTTTTTTCACTCTGAATTCCACTGCAAAGGTATATGTTGTCGCATCATACTTTTGAGACAACTGGTCTTCACGGCATTCTCTTCAGTCCTTGAAAAAAAATTCACGCATCTCCACGAAGTGAACCATGACGAGTGGGCGAAACACTGGGGATCGTTCGGTGTTACCCCAAATCACCCGTGACATTGTCCACTCATGCACGTAAATCAGTGACAACGTGTGTGTATATTTACACACACGTTGTCACTCCTCGTCTTTATGAGGTTCCTGCGCTCCCATGTCGTAGATCGTGCCGAGTTCGCCTAACGGCACTACATTGCAGGTCAAGATCCAGTGCCTATATATATGGGGCGGCCGGTGAACCGTTGCTGCAGCGCGAGCAGTCGGTTTTTTCAATCAACAAACTCGCTAGCAGACGCTGCCTGCGTCACCGTCGTCTCTCGCGGGCGAGGGCGCGTTCTCGTTTCTTGCCAGCTTGGGCCAGCTGTTGCGCATGCGCAGTGGGGGTGTGGACGGCACAGGGACGGAACAGGCTCGACCATAAGCTCCTTCGAATATAGAAAGATTATGTCATTTATGTAGACGTTACCAAATATTCCCAGGTATGTTTTTAGTACATCAGTCATGACCTTTTGGAAGCAGGCGAGAGAATTCTTCCACCAAACTGGCAGGCGACTATATTCTAATATGTCAAACGGTGTGGTAGAAGCGGTGCACTTCTTTGTGTCTTCGGTCACTAGGACCTGCCAGAAGCCTTTGCAAAGGTCTGTACAAGAAAACCAGCGACATCCACCTGTTTTATCAAAAATGCTATGAATATTTCGCCTTGTAAGCGGTATCCGTCCCGTTTGATGGTTGAGGGCCCTATAATCAGCGCAAATCCGGGATGTGCCATCTTCCTTTGGAGCGATAGTAATGGGCGAAGGAAATGGTGAAAGAGAGGGTTGAATAATATTAGCATCCAACATAGCTTGCAACTCTTTCTTCAGCGAAATGTTCTCTCTCGACGTCGTGTATGGAGCTCTGAATACCACAGTTTTATCAGTGATTTCAAACGGCGCCCCATACAACTTCATCTATGGAGGATAGTTTCCCACGCAAACGAGCTCCGGGCACATAGCTCTTATGTCTTCTTCGCGATTAATGACTCGGACTCTGTGATGTCTCAGAGTCTTTGCCTTCATTCTTCAATTCTCCTCAACAAGCACTGTCATCCCTGTAATGATTAATCTTGAGCTCCTTAATATCGGGGCGAGGCAGGAGAAAGTTGCAGGTCACATCTGGCATTGCCAGCACAGTGCTCTGGTGATGGAATTACCTTGGAATTTAACGGCTGCGGGTGTCCACTTCTTATGTAAGCTCAGGAACCATCGTATCCTCACACTCGAATGATTTTACCGGCGTGCAAACGGCGAATGTCCACTCGATTCTTGTTAATGATGGACACGTACACTCCCCTGTCCACCAATGCCTTCATTTCGACGCCATTATTCCTTGCAGGTATGTGATGTAAGCTAGACGACATCAAACTCACTATCTCACAAACAGGACTAACATGAATGTTATCGCTCTCGCGGCGTTTGGATTGCGATACTGGAGTACTGAGTCATGCGCAGTACTGTAAGGTAGTTCAGCGGTGCCTTCGTCCGTGGCAATACACGGGCATGGGCCGTCCATGCAGTTACGGTTACAACTCCATTGTTGCAAGCAATACTCTCGCAATGTTTACTCAAGTACCGCTCTTGATTATGTTTCAGGCTTTCATTCTTGTACTGACATTCGCCTGAAAGTATTTTAGAGAGAAGTTGCTCATCAGTACCTGCCTCCACTTACGTTTAGGCAAACGGCACGAAGAGCAGGGGCAGCAAGGGAGACAAAAGCTGAAGCCAGTTCCACACCTATATAATCTGAGTAAACAAAGAAGTTGCGGCAAGCGTGTCAACTTGACTGTCCCAATCATGCAGCAGTCGGCTGGGCGCAAGGGTGTAGGCAGTCAGTGAATCGAGCTCAAGCGGTGGTCCGCTTTTCCTTTCTGCGGATTTTTTAGGACATTCTCGCGCGAGCCACCCCGCGTGAGAATCCGCTTTACTTAGCAAGGCAATGTCATCAGCAAATCTATGCTCGTATGCTCGCAGTCATTAGGCATTGCGTATACAGGCTTGCCAGTTTTTCCAGTATAATCTGCCCACCATCCTTTAAGAGATCTGCTGTTATCTGATCCTCGCTGGGTGCTTCCCCTTTTGCATCTCTTTCAAAGCTTTCATTACTTCCTCTGTCAGTACTGGTGGAATGTCAGCCCCTTCTAAACTTCTTCCGCGTTCACTATTATCCTGGCCACTGTAGGGATCTCTGTAAAACTCCTCGGCTATTGTAACTACCTCATCCCTATTCGTGATCACATTGCCTCGCCTGTCTCGTATTGCATCCGTCTGATTTTTGCCTATGCCTAGACGTCTCTTCACCGCTTTAAGGCTCCTTCCGTTCTTTAGAGCGTGCTCAATCCTCTCCATACTATACTTTCGTATGTCGGCTGTCTTACGCTTATTGGTTAACTTGGAAAGTTCCGCTAGTTATACTCTGTCAGTTGCATTAGATACTGTCATGCCTTGCCGTTTTCTAATCAAGTCTTTCTTCTCCTGCGAAAGTTTGCTAGCAATATGTGTACCGTTCTTACCTCCCACTTCTATTGCACACAGAGATAGTTACGCCTAAATGTAACCCCAGACAACCACGCAGATAGGAAAAAAAGAAGACGAGGAACAACCAAAACAGAACGAAACACATGTGTCGACATAAGAAGCCTCAGTGATAAGCATCCGAAAACTTAACTCCGCCGCGAGCAGTGGGACTGAGGGTTTCGCTACACAATACGCACCCTCTTTATAAACAAAATATGCTTCCTCTATTTCCCGTGCAGTCGAACGTAGCCTTGAATGTAGCCAACACTTTAATGACGGTAAAGGGTATAGCGCAGTCGCGATCCCTGTGGTAAGACGACATATTCGAACACGGCTGCCCACTTAAAGAAGCCTTATGGTCCAAAATCCTGTTAATAACACAACATTTAGTTTGACCTACGCAACTCTTTCGCGAGAAAGCGGAATGCGATAAAGCACAGTAGTGGCTCCATCAACATCTCTCGCCGCCCGCTGCATGAGTTTACGACCCTTTTCTCGCCTCTCTCTGTTAATCTTTCTATCCACTGCTGCGCAAATCGAGCCCAACTTAGTGCCTGCAGAAAAGAAAACGTAGCACTCATACTTTGCCTCTGCTTTCTTCAAACGGTGGGAAACAATACTTAATCGCAATGGAAAATAACGTGGAACGTTGAATTTTCATGATAACTTAGATATTTTACGCTCTCACCTCCTCAAGAATGAAGAAGGATTGTTTCCAAAGCTTACCTCCGATCTGACGACACGTCGCAAAAAAAAAAAAAAAAAAAAAAGATATTTCGGCGTTCTATTTCTGTTACGAAGCAATACGTACACCCTGTGGAAGCTGCCTTCCGGGTGGGTATCTGAAGGGATCCTAAAGTGCAACATTAAGTTTATCTTTAGCAGCGAAGCTGCTTAATCTGGCCGTAGCCCCATCACGGTGGTCTAGTGTCTATGGTACTCGGCTCCTTATTTGAGGGCCGCGGGATGGAATCCCGGCCGCGATGGTCTTCGATGGAGGCAAAATGCTGAGGCCCGTGTATGCTGTGAAGATGTCAGTGCGCGTTAAAGAACTTCAAGTGGTCGAAATTTCCGGAGCCTTCCGCAAGGGCTTCTCTCATAATCAAGTCGTGGTGTTGGGACGTAAAAACCTAGAAATCAATGAATAAGCTAGCCATAATTTTTCAGGCGAGCCAGTTTTAACAGCGAAGCTGAACTCTAATGCGCATCGACACGATATCGGTAGAGCTCTTGTTCTCTAAAACATCATTGTCAGAGTTAGCTAAAAAACATGATATACGTGACGCTTTTTTGTATTTTTAAACTATATCATGCACGAGTAAAGGAGAAATTTCACCAAGTGCCAGGAGATTATCTGGCACCGACTACAAACACATTCCTTTCTGAACCCATATAGCCACACGCGCATACACGCTGACATATTTGACCCGCAGTGCCCGCAGTGCGGCTCAGCAGCCACACTTAACCACATTCTCTCGGACTGCAGAAGACCCACCTTGTCCCTTTCTCATTCCTACTTCCTGATCGGAGCGATGGGATTGCGTTCTGACCTACACGAGCCTTAGTGTCCAGCTTCAGCCTATACAGAGAGCTGAGGGGGTGGCCACCAGGTTCGACCTTGCGGATCGCCTACCTCCGTAATTGATGAAAATAGAGTTTTATCTCTGTCTCTCCCTAAGTAAAAGAATTACGTTTTCCGGTACGTTCACTGTAATGCCTGAGCTATCATGCATGGAGGACTTAGTTAACTCTTATTTCACTATTTTTATGGCGGAATTTAGTTTAAGAAATTCAGTCTTTTTCACTAACGCATTCATGCCATGGCAGGGAGCTTGCGTGGTCGGGTGTCTCGGGAAACGTGGCGGTAGCTCGGAATGATTTTTTGCGCCGTGGACGCCAGATTTTCGGTGACAGGAGCTCGTTAACGCCATCGCGTTACATGACCGCGGGCACATTACTAACCAGCTTAGCCCACCAGGTTTCTATTCTTCCCTGCGTTTACTAGAAACGCACTTTACGTTCCGCGAGCTCGGAAAAGCGGCGCAATATATCACGCCAATCTAATCAGATTACACCCGTCGTAAAGAGTGCACAGTATCTACATGAAACACAAATGCCACAGAAAAAAGGCACTGTTCCATAGAGAGTGCTAAAGAACATAGCTCCAGACAGCACAGTTCAATTTTTCTTATAGTACGTACCGGTATCAAATTTTGCAGCCAAATGTTGCATCTCTTCGCCAGTGACTATCTGCAAAGCTAAAAGTACTTGGAGCAAAAGTGCACATCCTGTGCACATCCTGTAAAACCTCATGCTGTGCTCCCTGATGTTTGCAATACGTGATAGCAAGGCACCCACGTCGCCTTTTATTTAGCACAGGACACCAGCAGTGACACACGTAGCAGATTACTCCTTCATATTTTTGTTATTTTTTTTTCTGATGGGGATGACTTCATGTGCACCTGTTTACAACCTGTACGCGAGAGCGCAAGTAAGATTCGATGTTTACTTTTTTTTTCTCCGATGTCGTCATTGCATTCTGTTGAGTTCGGGACCCAGGCTCAAAAGGTGTATTAGTAAATAATGGTATTTAACGCCTGCATACAAAAAAAAAAAGGAATGAGCAAGGCCTACCCCATAAGAACGTCGTCTTAGATATGTAAGAGCAATTCGGAAAGAACACACATGCTGAAGGGACCCTGCAACACTTTTTCAACGCAATCAGAGAACCGTGCCAACAAGCCGTGGACACTCCAATGAACACATCAGTCCGGCATTATTGCGCTGCAGGCACCACATAATTTGCTGTCTGTGGCAAATGCAGCTGAGTATCGCCGGCTGTTCTTGCAACAAATGACGCCACAAGTAATGTCGCCTACACCGCTTGGCATTTCTTCGCGTTATTGAAATGAAAATGCATCTACTTCCTTTACTTTTAGAACTCAGAACGAGCAAATAAACCAATAATGTCAGGGTACGGGCTAGTTGGTATTCCATTTCGACGATGATAAAGTTTGCGCTGTTATTATCAACAAAATAAACCATTACTGATATCATGTTCGTGATCATGAACTCATCATTGCTAGTTCTGTTTCAAGGGACTTAGTTGGTGATACTTGGGACACCATTTTTGGGAGCAAGTGGCCTCGAGCTGATTTGAACCCAAATTGCAAATTGCCTGGTGCGTGCGGTACAATATTATTTGCCTCGCATGCGCACGACTCATCAGCACCGTTTTTTGAGTATGTTAGAGTAGTGTAGGGCCCTATTGCGGGTAGCTAAAGACCACGTTTCTCTTCGTGTCATTTACATCCAAACCACCTACACTGCGCTACGTACGAATTGCTCATACCGTTACACTCAACTGAGCAGTGTGCGACGGTGTGTTCACTCAACTTTATCGCTTCAGCCACCCACCAACCGTGAGCAATCATGCCGGCCTATATCCAAACCCTCTCTTGATATTTAGGCGCGCGAATCAATACCGTTTCAACACAACAGCAGCAGTTTTGTTACACACTGCTGCCGCATATATTATCCGCTCCTTCAACGAGGCGGACAATATATGTCACCGCAGGTTATAGCAGAACTGACACGAGACTACGGGTGTGAACTCAAATTATATGTGGTTTTGCCGTGTGTTCTTACCCCAAATTAGCTGAAAATACTTGCATATCTTTATAATCTGACCAAAATCGGGTTTCGAAAAACCAGGAAATGTAGCTAGATGCTAGATATTCAGCATCGAAGTGATTAAACCATGCAGGCACGGACAGAGGCGTATGTAGACGGGGGGGGGGGGGGGGGCGAGTGTCGCTTCGGTTTCAAAACGCCACGGGACACTTTTTGACACTTCCCCCTTTTTTGAGCTTTTTTTCCGTCAAAGATACTTATAGAGTGCATTGTAAGCAATCCAGGTAAAGTATTTCTCACTGCGCGAGGGGTAACAGACGCAACATACCCAGGGCAACACAAATGGAAGTCAGGCTAGGCTAAAGCACTCTCATTAATGAAAGTGTGGAATGCCAAAATTGGTACTCGAACTACTTCTACCTTGCGAAGTTCCTACATTTGCGACCGTATTCAATGGGCTGAGAACGTCATGCGAAATTCTTGCTCATAGCACCCAATTTAAAAACCTGAAGGTTGGTTTCTCTTTAATAATAAAAATTTATACCGATACACACTCCGTAATCGCAGCACGTTTGTGAGAGACGCTGTAGTGGAGAGGTCGTAAAATTTCGACCACATGTTCTTTAGCGTCCACCAACGTACCGACATCGAATACAAGGCCTTCTGCAGGTACTTCACCACCATTGGCCGCCGCGGCCGTGGTTCAATCCCGCGGACACTAGACCACCACGGCGGGTAGGTTTCCTTTTTACTCGAGTATTAACGAGTGTTATAGTTTGACGTAAGGTTTTTGCGTGGGAAAGTGCATATCGGCAGTCACACAGGCGCTACGTTTGCCAGCTCTGACTAAATGTTTTGAACGATGGCAGCCAAACTTATTTACAATGAGCGACTTATATTAGCTGCATATACCTGCCAGTAGTGCTACGAAGTCTAATTGTCACAGTTCAATAGTTTTGATATATTGAAACTCGTGGCAGCGACCACATACCTGCGGAAATGACTGTAAGAAGCCTTGACGATTCTCCTTTCCCTGGGTTCCCAAGGCAGATCGACTGCGCTGTGCATCCGACCTCAGTGGTGGAATCATGCAGATATGAAACACCAGAATCATCTGAAGACATGATCGATCAAGCAATGCAGGCTGCTAAAAACAGAATTCGGCAAAGTACTGCAGAAGCTTATGGCTATCCGCCATCGTGTAGCAAGATGGCATCGGCGCAAAAAGTTCCACAAAGGCATGCAGAATTGTAGCAGAATATATCTGTTGTTGTGTTAGTGCCTATCACGCATACAAGCGCACTTCATGTTCCACAAGCACCATCATTAGAAATGCAGGTGCAATAGGCTTATTTATTTTGTAAAGGAAATAAACCTATTGCACTCATACGTCCAATGAGCACAAACACAAAAATTATTCTCCCTTGCGCACGTAAGAGCGCTACCGCATATGCTGAGATACGATTGTAAGTAATCTAAATTCTTTCTTTTTAGGACGTTAAGTCACCCTGTGTGGGTTTTTCGTGACACCAGCAGTTTGACACACATCAGCAAGAATGGCGGCACTTGGTTTTTCTTTCACGACTCGGACAGCCGAGTGAAAATATTATACCGCTTCCTACAAGGCACAAGGGTGCTCCTTCCGTCAATGTAAACAGCTTTCTTCTCATTTCCATTACAACAGAAAATTCATTCGTGAGATCTAGACAGCCCAAATAATGCTTTCATTAAGAGTAGTGGTATTTGATTGAGGTGCATATAATGAGATCACACACCATCTAGTTTTTTTCTGAATTCTCCGGTGTTTTGTGGATCGTAGTAATAAGGTGACTCCTGTACTATCAAGATTTTTTTTTCGCTTTTATATGCGGATAGAAATAACCTAACAAGTCATATCCGAAATGTGTAAACGTATCCAGGTCCCAGTTCAACGCGGTGT